>CM059812.1:18328746-18373746 GCA_030435695.1 Brachymystax lenok tsinlingensis
AAATCCCAAACACTTGCCCTTTCACATTTTAATTGAACCACTGACATATAATTTGTGGTTACTGAGATATATTCGACTTTATTCATCAAACGATGGACAGGAATTAGTTTGGAGTCTTTTCTCATTTTTCCTCTATTTCTTTCTCTTTTTCACAGCTCTGGTATGTTTTTCTGTTCCCTGTCAGGCAGAGAAGAGGTGATGGAAAGAAGGAGGGAGTCATTCCTCACCACAGGCATACCAGTGTGTGTCATTGTGAATCTTCCTCAGAGGTGACACGATGAGGCGACAGCAGGACACCTGATTAACTCTGAGCCGCATCTCCTAAAAAAATGTAATTATATTTTTTCAACGTTGTCTTCCTGTCCGTCACCTTGCTGGAGCAGCAGACTGATGTGTCCAACATGGAGGAGAAAAAAATTAAGATAATGCCTCCCGAGTGGCACAGCGGTGCTAGAGGCGTCACTACAGACCCGGGTACAATCCCACGCTGTATCACAACCAGCTGTGATCGGGAGTCCCATAGGGCGGTGCACAATTGGCCCAGCATCGTCCAGGTTAGAGGAGGTTTAATATCAAACTCCATATTTACAATTTGAAAGAGCCCTGTTGGTTAAAACAGACCTGACAATAATTAAGTGCCAAATTAATTGCATTTTGGAGAAGCAAAGTGTTTTTCATTGTTAGGAGATTTAAATCCAAATCATAGAAGTTCTTAAAAACACAACTAAGCCAGATCCTTCTTAAAAACACAACTAAGCAAGAACCAACAACAATATATATTTCTACGTGTTCATAATAGGACAGCATACTGTAGATCTGTGAAAGTTTGATGTTAGATTATATATAAGCACAGTTAATGTAAATTGGAAAACATGGTGACTCAGTCATACAGAAAGTCACTTTTCAGCTGTCATGATTGAACACAGGCCCTGTAGGTCTATCCATTGGCTCATTCACGTCTGGCATGGGTCACTTCTACACAGTCGGCATCACCCAGTCAGCCCTAACAAACAGTTCTGTCATTAGTTGCATAGTATGATTCATTCAGACATTCATGGTCATCCAGCGACCTCGCAGGGCACATCCGATCAGTCACCCCAGAAAAGCGGACTGGGCCTGGGATACGCTTGCAGGGTTGGAGGGCGATCACCATGGAGCTATGGGGAGATTTGAGGTCAGTTATGGCTACAGTGTAATGGGGACAGCCACTAAAGGCAGATTAGTTAGTCCCTAAAGGCGTTAGTCTGCTCGAGTCATGCGGATGACCAAGGTTCAATATATAATTCATTACAACAGCATCAAACAAAAAGGAGGGTTGGCTGAAGGCTATGGTATCAGCTGTATGTCCCATTGAGTTGCGGAGAGATAGGAGTTACCACAACTGTAGGCCTATGAGTGCTAAAGGTCATACAAACATTTTACAACCTTTATTTCCGTGATACAGAAAGTTGCTTGAATTGTCTAACGAAGTGTTGTTCCTACAAGAGGTCATTTGAACCTCAGGTCTATTTTCAATACTCTAACTGAACAGTCATCTAGCGAACTTGCAATACTTGTGTGTTAGAGAGTCTAAAAGGTCACAGCCTTGGAGGGAGAAAGATAAAATACAAATTGGCCCATGTTCAAATTTTTACCATCAGGCTTTTCACTTGGAAATTAAATTGAGACGATGTGGGAGCTCTGCTCCATTCTTCTCCCTCTATCTGATATTTCTGCAGTGGAGAGGAGAGGAACATGGGTTTATTAACAAGCTTCAAAAGGATCTGACAACATGTATACGTTAAGTCGTTTTTATTTATTCTCAATTTTCTACTCTGCTGACAAACACAATTGGAGCTAAAATAATTTATTAAAGCACGTAAATGCAAATTTCAGAAAGTATAGCTTACTAGTGTTGAATGATGAAAGATTACAGGTATATGATTGATTTATAGCTGTTATGCTGTGTACTGACGACAAAAAGGAGTCAGGCGCAGGAGAGTTGAGATGTGTGGAAACCAACGTATTTAATAAGCCACCAGTACAAAACAAAGTACAAAGGTGTAGGCAAAATACTGTCCACGACAAACATAAACTCGGGCGAATAAACAAAACACCCGGAATAATAAACATAGCCATCAAAACACACAGACTGGAACAAACAAAAGAATCACTCAAGGACAAGAAGGAAAAGAGAGGAATAAATACGCGCAGACTGATGAGGGGGAATGAGCAACAGGTGTGAACTGAGAAACAAGGCAAAACTATTGGATAACGAAAAAAGGAGTGGTGATGACTAGTAAACCGGTGACTTTGACCGCCGAACACCGCCCGAACAAGGAGAGGGGCCGACTTCGGCGGAAGTCGTGACAATAAACCACAGTCTTCTAAGGTTTCTGTGTACTTTGAAAATGATTTTCCACAACAAACTCAACCCCATTCAAACATGTCATTTTCTACAATCATCTCGCCTAAAACTTTGATATATTTTTCTAAAGTAGAGATTCACTGCTTCTGCAACCCTTTCATGTAAATAACACGCCTGCAACAACTAACCGGCCCAAATCACAATCCTCCAAGCTAGTACTATCGCCTTTGGCATGTCAAAATACCTACATATCAGGCCCCCTGTTGTTATGACTCTCCAATCGACTTTATAGCTGTGTACTAGAAAATAAAGGATCTCCTATTGAGAAAGGCAAATTAAGACTATTAAGTTTCATTAGTGGCTGTGATTTGGTCAGCATGGGCCTGTGTGCTGTGTTCCTTGATATTCAGCATGCTACAGAGATAGCGCCGACTGGGCTTAGAATGATCATTACAATGAAGAGCACATTTATTTTTGTTTGTCAGATGCGCCCCAGAGTCAATGCCTTTCCATGAATTCCTAATTTCTTAAAGGGATACTTCTGGATTTTGGCACTAGCATGCTAGCAGATATCCACAGACTTCCAGTCATTGCACTAATGACTGGAAACTACCTCTAACTTCCTTCATACTGGACACAGAGACATAAGAATGGTACCCACTAGTTCCTCTGACTCTGGGGAGGTATATAAAGGGCCTCGTTATCAAAATCCCAAAGAATCCCTTTAAACTGATGGAGATGGGTAGAACATTTCTTCTGATGCATCGTTCGCAACAAGCTTTGTTTATGCAATGGATGCACTCCGCAAAGCAGGATTTCGATGTTGTAGCTACACCGGGATGTCAGGAGGGAAGGAGGGAAAGTGATATATTGAGAGAAAAAACATCCATTTGGAATCGATCAACATCAGGGACGGATATCCCACAAATGCTAAAGAAAATGTATAACTTTTAATTGAGTAGCCATTTTTATTCATGACAACAGTGAGTACACAACAACAACACAACTAAATCTTGGTATTGCCTAGTTCATAACCCAAGAAGGCTAGTATCCTACAGCTTATTAATGACCTTTCTTTCTTTTTCAATGACTTGTTAGAAACAGCAAAGAATCGCACTCTTCTTGCTGTAGCTACAGTACAATATCTGACTATTTCTGCACCTCTGACTATCTCTCCTCCTCTCCTAAATTATCTTGACTATAAATGGAAAAAACCCAGGAAAGGATGCAGGTTAATAAAGCTGTCAAAGCTTCAAAATCACATTGAAGAATGACAGCTATGGCAACGTGTCTATGTATCCATTCAGGCTAATGCATAATTCCAAGGAAAGGCTTCATTATCAGGGAAGGAATACATGGGGGAATAGTGTAGGCATGCTCTTGGGTAGCTTTCAGGTCAGGTGTAAGTTGGCCGCGCAGAGGCTCAAAGCCAGCTCAATTAGGACATTGCGGTACATCTCACTCGTCAAGATCAACGCCTTCGCCTTGGCTCTCTCAACCAATTGGACGGCCTGCAGACTGCAGTGAATTAGAACTGGCACCTTGCCTTCAGAGCTTTAAGGGTTGCAGTCTGTAAATTGAGAGTGGGTGGGTGTTCTTCTGTGGAGTACAGGTAGCTGGTAGCCTTGTGATGTCTGATGTGTTGGATATGCTGTCAATTACGTGATTGAGTCATTCAGTGTCACGTGCTGCTGTGTTAAGAAATAAAATGTTGGCATTTTGTATTATACTTATCTTAACAATTTCAGAAATTGCAGACAACTCCCTGGTTGCAAAGACAGAAAAATACTTTCAGTGTGTGCATCATACTCTACTCTCAGGAATTGCCTACAACATTATTAGCCTCTCATATTAGTCATCTACTGAACAACAAAAACCAAACAAGTTATCCTGACCACAACCGTATTACTAACAGGAGGAGGTTCTGAAAGTACAATGCATCAGTAGAGTATAAAAGGCTCTGCAGTCACGTACACAAATTGGCATTGTCACCTGGTCCTAATTATACAATGATCATCATCATTAACATTTGAAAGGTGGCGCGTTGTCTTAGCACAAGCTCCTTTAGTGGATTCCTGTTTGTTTTCTTTCCCATCTCCCTCTTCTGCTCCAGCCTTTGTCTCTGATGGCCTGGAAGGTGAATTTGGTTCTTGCCCCTGCAGACATTTTCAGATGAGCCAATGCAAACAGATTTTCCTTTTTTCTGCTCTTATTTTGGTTCAGTTACATGGCCTGAAGGTTGGTTCTGTCTGACTGACGTTTCAGATCTAAATAACTAAACAAAATAACTCTAAATAATTGCAGTCTTGTTAAGACAATATCTATACATTAGGAACGATTTATGGAAGATTTGTTGAATTAGTATAAATGGAGGAAAAGAGATTTGGAAAGTGTAACACTATAAGGGTCCCTCTTTTAAAATGCATTTGACATGTACCTCACTATGTTCGATGAAGGAGATGCAATATCCCTATCTGTTGTTTTCAACCGGGAAACCGCAGGAAGCCGAAATAAATGGATGTACATTGAGGGAATCAATTAAACAGAAGCACTGGAACGTGGAGGAAACTAAATCAGCCAAGACTTCAGAAAAAAAAAATTGTAGTCCTCCACAAGTCTGATTCATCCTTGGGAGCAATTTCCAAATGCCTGAAGGTACCAAATTCATCTGTAGAAACAATAGTACACAAGTATAAACACCATGGGACCACGCAGCTGTCATACCGCTCAGGAAGGAGACGCGTTCTGTCTCCTAGAGATGAACGTACTTTGGTATGAAAAGTGTAAATCAATCCCAGAACAACAGCAAAGGACCTTGTGAAGATGCCTGAGGAAACAGGCATTTAAGTATCTATATCCACAGTAAAAACGAGTCCTATATCGACTTTTTGGAGAAATGTCCTCCGGTCTGATGAAACAAAAATAATGACCATTGTTATGGAGGAAAAAAAAGGGGATGCTTGAAAGCCGAAGAACACCATCCCAACCGTCAAGCATGGGGGTGGCAGCATCATGTTGTGGGGGTGCTTTGCTTTCAGGCTCTCTCACCATTAATGGCCTTCTAGCTGACTCATGGTGTCGCCATATATGGTGAGTTACTCGTGATTTAGGCCAGGCTGCTCACCGCTGTGGGTGACCCTCTGTACTGTTCATGAATACAAACGAGGGACAGATGTCTCTTGAACAGCAGACAGCTGTTGTGTGTTCGCTTAGCCAATTAATCTTTACAAATGACCCCTAAGGACCTGTTTGGGAAAAAGGGGAGAAAATCAATGATTCGCCATAAATAAAAAACTGATTGATTCTTGATTCTGTTTTTGGTTTTTAAAACGATCGGGAACCTCATTGAGGTCGTTTTTTTTTCTTGTCCCCAATAGAAGCTAAGACAAATATATATAGGCAATTCGCCTTGAGTGAGTTTGTAAAACAAAGGCCCAGACAGGGAATTTCTTCCATTCTTTCATGCCTGGGTATTTCCATATGTCCCCCATAGCTCCCCTATCTATCCATCACATTTCATGGATAACACGCCTTAGACAGCTGTTCAGGGCTAACGCATACTCACAGTCCAGCAGTCGGTCAAATTGAATGTAATGCCATAATTCCTTAGCAGTCAAGACAGGCACACAGAGGTGAAATTCAGTGTGTCTTCTTCTTAGCTTATTTAAGGGTTGAATAGGTGTCTTTGTTTAAGTGAGGGTGGGGGTGGGGGATTTGCTGTGTGTGTAAGTGTGCATGTCATCGTATCACATGTGTTTGTGTTTGTGTGACCTGCCTGTGGGTGTCCTTGTGCACCTGTGTGTGTGAGAGAGCGAGAGCGGAAGAGAGAGCGCAAGAGTGTCAAAGAGGCACAGCCATGTTGATACATGTTAAGATTAATTAAAGGATCTTGCTCTGGCTCTTGGTGTTAAGATGTGATGTGATATTAGCTCACCAAGGAGCCCTCCACAGTAAACTGTTGACTCACTACTGGAAAATTACATGCTTTTACTCAACCCAATTCCGTTTGCCCTTTAAGGACATTGCAGTATGAACAAAATAGCAAACAGCCCTCTTATGTTGCCTTGACACTTAAACAGTGTAAAATGTCTGCCTAACACTACAACTAAATATGTCATGTTGGTATGAAGGGATCGGGAGACAAGCGCAGGAATGCGTAATATGGGTTTTTATTTGCCCACATTACAGCATGCCATGTAAAGGCACGGGGACGAAAAAGAAACAAACACGTATACAAAAAACACAGGGTTGAAACCCAAAACTAAATAGCAAGGAGTACCTGGAATAAATACAGACGCGCACAACGATCAAAACACAGGACGAGGCCCGGAATCATCTGCGCAATCCACAATGGCACGAAAGCCAAAACACACGGCACAGGTACTCAGATGCACCAACGGACATAGTACAACAATCAACAGCCCAATGGAGAACCAAAGGGCACATATATACAAACACTAATCATAGGTAATTGGGGCCAGGTGTGCGCAATGACAGTTCCAGAGGAATCCGTGACAAAATAACATATTAGAGTATGGTATAAAATGTCTGCCTAACACTACAACTAAATAACATATTAGAGTATGGTATAAAATGTCTGCCTATTTGTCAAAGAAATACCTTATAAGCCAGACCTTTTGAACAGCCTTATTGACACCCAGTAAGGAACTCCTTTGTGGTTTGAGGGTAATCTACACAGCTCTTTATCCCATGGTGAGGGACACTTCTGTGTGGCCGTGCCATATCTAATGCATAATGTCATTTCAGATAAGGAGTCTACAGGGAATAGAGCATCGCTGTGGGGACACTGGCATGATAAACTGGACTCTGGTGTGTGTGTGTGTCCAACAGGCTGTTCTCACCATCCCCAGTAGAGCTATAAAAGGCCTATACTTTTTCATTTGGAGAGTGAGAAGGCAATGTTTCCAGCGTGAATGTTCATGACACAGCAATACTCTGATGGCTCTGTATAGACAGAGGGAATTGCTATGTGTTCAGTGACATGGATAATATTTTACAGAGCAAACCTCAGCAGACGAAGAAATTCTTATGACCCGAATCATGGTATAGTATATAGATATCAGCTGTTATTGGTTTAACTCAAGGGAACCTATTGTGGCAAGGGGTGAATAGCCTCTGCTAGCCAAGTGACTGACAGTGGAGTACAATTCCCAGGAGCATAATTCCAAGACTTCCTTATTCCTTCCATCCCTCCTCATCCACCATCCTTCTCTACCTGCCTGCTTCTATAAAAGTTCACTAACATCACTAAGAAAGATAGAGGTCCTCAGGAAAACATGTTTTCAATGGCGTGGTAAAACTCAAAGCCATATGCCATTTCATGGCTTTTCAGTTTGTGTGTGTGTGTGTTTGTGTGTACGAGCAAGTGTTTGGTTTATGGCTTCTCTGATTGGGTTGGATTTGAATGAGGCCCATTGTTTTCCCACACAGGGGTTTGTCACGGTCCCCTCCTCACGAAGAGTACCTGTCACGACTTCCTCCGAGGTCGGTCCCTCTCCTTGTTCGGGCGCCGTTCGACGTCACCGGTCTTCTAGCTACCGCCGATCTACTTTTCATTTTCTATGTTTTTTTGTCTTCATTACACACCTGGTTTCTATCCCATAATTACATGTTCCTTATTTAAACCCTGTTTCCCCCATGGTTTTGTGCATGTTTATTCTATGTTAGAGGTTCTTGTTTATGTGAGCTTGTATTTGTACTAGCAATTTTGAGACTCCTGACAGAAATCACAATGTAGCAGGTAGGCAGAGTCAGGCGCAGGACAACAGAGATGAGTAATCACGCATATTTACTCAAAATACAAAAACTACCAAAATTGGTAGCTTTTGGGCATAGGCTTTATTAAAACAAGAATCACATTTATGTCTATTACAGTACCTTGAACATTACTTTAAAAACATTATCATACAGGACACACAGTCCACATTATCCATATAGGAAAGGAAATGGTCCTGTGTAATGGATTTGACACGTAGCTAAGTATGCTACACATGAATTTGAAGTTTTGACCATGACAGACTATTTCACATTGTAATTGTTTCAGCTAGTGTGTGAATCTACTTTAGATTCAGAATGGTGCACTGCAGACAGAATTCAATTCCTCATTGTTACTACTCTGTTTATCATGCAAAGGCACAATACAAAGAGACAGCAAGTCGGGACAATGAATATAGATTAAATTGGAAATATTTGCACAACTAATTACCTCCAAATGGCTTTCCGGTAAACAAAACATCAAGCTCCCGCAATATCACCACCAGATAACGTCCATTTACATTACATTGTCTCCCCCAACACCATAATGATTTAATTCACAACCAATTTAATGAAAATGGTTTTAGAAACCAGTGACAAATAATTGATATTTCAAATGGTTGTATTTGAAATAGCTAGGAGGGAAAATAATTGTACACAGAAGAAATGTTGTAGCCTACCAATCAAGCCAAGCAATCATTTGTTGAAATGTGACATGTGGGTAAAGTTCACAGGAGTTTTTCCTTTTAGGACTTTTAGAAGTGCTATTACTGCATCTAAACACTTATACGTACGTGAGGTAAAACCACAATGATTAAGTACCTCTGAGGGCACAGACAGAGATGGTGATTTATTCCTACTAATGTTTTATTAATACAGACGTTTGCCTGTGGGGGAAACGTTGCCTTCTCTCCGCGACACTTCCATTTGAAGATATCAATCATTCTAACTCACTCGGTAATGACACCTCATCAAGCCTGACGAACTACAAGCTCCTACCAGCTTCTAGGCTGAACTTTAGTCTGAAAGTGAAATTCAGATCAGAAACTGCTGATGGAAAGTGAAAGGCAGTACAGTTACAGTGATTAAGGACATGTAACATGGCACTAAATATAATATCTGATTAGCAGTCTTATTAAACTTGAATGTCAATCGTGTTGTTTTGTGAGGTGTTCTGGGGCAATTAGCTATGAATATGTTGCTTAAAACTTGTTAGGGAGCAGTGCATGAGGTGACCGTTTTGGAGAGCCTGGCATGCCCAAAGTAAAATGCCTCCCATTCAGGCCCAGAAAATAGGATATGCATATATTTAGTACCATTGGATAGGAAACTCTGAATTTTCCAAAACTGTTAACCATTTGTCTGTGAGTGAAACAGAACGCGTATGGCAGGCAAAACCCAGAGGAATTTCTGTCCTGGAAAAAGTGATTTTGACACATTGCTCATTTGGGAACCCCTCCCTAATGAAAATGACCATATAAGGGCATATGAATGCAGTACACGTCGCTTCCTTATGATGTCAACAGTCTCGAGACAGTGTATTTTTTTCATTTTGGATGAATTAGACCAGAGAAAAAGACCAAACAAGGAAGTCCCCCTTGATGACAACAGTAGGCTGGGCGCTCCGTGAAAGCGCGCAGTGTCTTTTTTTACCGTCGTTGCATCGATCAGTTTATATTCCGGTTGATTTATAATAGTAAATATACGTAAAAGTGTTCCTAAGGATACATTTAAAACTGTTTGATTGTTCTTGGACAAGTTTATAGGTATAAGATGAACGAGTTCGCGCCACGTTTCAATGGAGTAGTGGAGGCTGTCGTTTCTGATTATAACGCGCGAACCAAATGGAGGATTTATGGATAAAATACGTTACTTTTTCTAACAAAAGAACCATGGATTGTCTTCGTTGGACACTTAGGATGACCTCAGCAGAAGTTCTTCAACAGGTAATTGATTTGTTTTCGCTGTGAAATGTGTTATGTGTGTGACATGATGGCTAATCGATACATGGCTATGGGAAAAATATGTGAGGTGCTACTCTCAAACAATCAAATGTGCTGCTTTCGCCGTAAAGCCTTTTTGAAATCTGACAACGCTGTGATATTGCCAAGAAACAGAGCTTTTGATGAGTATGGAACACTTGTATATTGGTGGATGTTTAATAATTCAACTTTGGGATTTTGAATTTGGCGCTTTACATTTTACCTGGTAGTGTCTGGAGGAGCCCGCTAGCGACCCACTGGTCCTTGAGAAGTTTTAATGAAACAGTCTTAAGACAGTCTCAAGAGAAAAGGCTAAATGTTCTATATAGTCTTAACAATGAGTCTCAATTGTGTTGTTTTCAGAGTTATAAACTACTAACATGTTCTCAAATCCCTAACTTTTAAGAGAGCAGAGAGGAGATGGATTACCCTATGTTCATCCAAGTATATGTTATCACATGACGACAGATACCAGCCACAGAACTTGGATTATAATGACAATATGCAGGAAGAAATAAAATTTCAGAAACAATCTCTGGAATTCCCCACCCACCCCATTTTTAGATCCCCAGTCCCAGTAAAATTCCACAGCCCCC
Source organism: Brachymystax lenok tsinlingensis (assembly GCA_030435695.1). Classification (NCBI taxonomy): domain Eukaryota; kingdom Metazoa; phylum Chordata; class Actinopteri; order Salmoniformes; family Salmonidae; genus Brachymystax; species Brachymystax lenok. Next base: position 18,339,447 of record CM059812.1, read on the forward strand.
ATGATGCTCAGCAATTGAAATTCTTTTGAGATTCCATTATGTTGAGACTAGCTCAACTCCATGGTAACGGAGCCATCCTGGTCATTTATATTATTTTTAACAGCCTGTCTGCCCCGATACCACCAGCATGACACAAAAGGTGTATTCAGACATATCCAATCTGGCAACCTTCCCCTAGTCTGGTTCCTTCTGCTGGACCAGAGGCTAAGAAAACAGACCACTGACCAGGGCCACAAACCTTGACCAGTCTTGCCACAGTGGACGGTTGATGGGGAGAGTTCGGGACTATATGAGGAAAGAGGTTGTGAACCCACCCTCAAGTACTAAATGGATCGTTCCAATTCCATTCTGCAGCTAAAACAGCACCGCGAGCAAAGAGAAAGAGAGTCAGAGATGACACCATTAACAACATAAGCTCCAGTACCTCTCGGTAAAACGAATGAAATCATGAAGACGTGTATTTTATATTACTTATTTCTTCACTTCCTTTGCTTCTAACCTTGGGGACACAATCCCTCATTATTCCTGCCTCGGCTCATGGCTCCGCTGGTTTTAACTCATGTTAGGTGTGTACCATATGGTGTCCCCAACAAAATACTTATTCTCATCCTCCTCCATCTCCCTTTTTCTCTCTTTTCCCCCTGTACTTTTGGCCTTTGATAATAAAAGAGGAGAAACGCTTGGCGAGTCACCTGGAAGACGACTGGCCTCTTTATTAAATTGAAAGTTAAAGGGAAACTGCATCCCTTTTCAGCTTAAATTGTCATCTACCGCACAATACCAGTGTCAACACATGTTAAAAAAGCTAATTTCTACGTTTTGTATAAAATAATACAGTTTAAAAAGTTTTACCCGATGACATCAAAGTTTAAACATTTTAAAAACAGTGATTTTCAAACACTGAGATTTGCAAATAAAGACTCTCCCTGGGCAAGAAATTTGTTGCAGGTTTAGAAAATCACAGGTTTTTACTTTTAATCTTACCATGTGATGTCAAAGAATATTAGTTTTTTTAGGACCTTGCTTATTTTCTTTAACCACAGAAACGGGCTGTTATGAATATGAGGTTGAGAAGTGGCGTAATTGCATTCCAGAAAATGGAGGTTAAATATGACACAAAAAGGAACATTATCAAGATGAATCTGCATGAGAGGCAGAGTATAAGGCCATATTCAACCTAGCTACACAGTTAAGAGAAATACATTATCTCTGTGAATTATTAATAAGATTGTTCTGTGGGAAGAGAAACTGTTTATTAGCACATATTCCCACGGATATGGAAGAGATTCTAAATGGAAGAGGCGTGTGTGTGTGTGTGTATGTGTATGTGTATGTGTATGTGTGTGTGTGTGTTCAAATGGAGTAGGTGTCTGTCTAGGTCACAGAGGCTGCCTCACAAAGCAATATTCATGTCCTTAAGAAACACATCAGCCACAAAGGAGTTATAAACTAGGGCAGAGAATGGCGATGCATCAGTGTACAACCTGTACAACATTACACACCAAACTGGAAATGACTTGCCCTCCCTTGATCTCCAAATACAGAATTATAGGTAAAGAATATTATTTGCATGTGTTTGCTATGTTATGAATAATTAAAACCGCTTAACGACTATCAATTAACGGCTACTCAAAATACTTACGAAAGTCTAATAATTTGGTATTAAAATGACCAACGGTGGTAAGGGAGTGTTAGTTACTCAAGAGCCTGCAGCTAAATCACCTTCAGTCATTACTCCTTGACATTATCTAATTTTACGAACAAGGAAGGAGTCATTCAGATATTTGGAAAACCACTTAGTGTGTATCCTCATCTGATGTCCATACAATCACCGTTTCACAAAGAGAACGTCTGGGACTCTCCTGTATCATCATGCATTCTTAACCAGGATCCCACGAGGATTAGTCAAGATACAGTAATCTGCCACCGTTTTTTTTAAATAAATGGTTTGGTTTTCTAGTCTGGAAACAAAGCAAAAAAAAGCTACACTGAAAAACATTGTTGTGTACATTCAACCAGATGGGGAAATAGATGAAAGGCAATTAAAAATAATCCTTGAAAACACCTTATGAGACCTTTGAGACACTTTCTTCTCTTTAGCCTCAAAGTAGAAGAAAAAGAAAAACCCAGATAAAATCTAAACAGTTTTGTTAAAAGACATTTGTGTTAAAGTCAAATGAAGGAGAAAGACACAATCCCTCTCATGTACCTCATTACTAGGATGTGGAGCGTTCTTTACCCGACTTAGCTAGACCCATCAGCTGTCAAACACCTGCTTTCCAAGTCTGCGAGACAGAGACAGACAGAAAGACAGGAGCGCCTTAAGAGGGCAAGTGCAACCAGTCGGTGACTGCGAGACTCCGAGACTTCCAAAGCAGCTAGGTTGTCTCAGGTTGCGATCGTACTCGTTGTGATGCTGGTTTTTGTAGAATTCAGAAGTTCAGAACTATGTTTTGATATCAGCAACAAAAGTGTGATGAAGGCTGCAGGTATTTCATGTAGATTGAAGAGTTTTAGAGTAACTTCTAGGTTCTGTTGTCACTAAAACACATTCAACACTGTGATTTACATCTATGCTGTGATTGACTTTCACAGAATAAAACATATTTTGGGTTTGTTTTTTTATTCATTTTTACCTGATCTGACATCTCACAGGAATTAATTAGTTTTACTCTGGGTGAGTGTCCCTTGTTAGTCGGGGTATAATTGTGACTTGTCACTCAAGCTAACACCTGTCCCACAGGAGGATTAAGGGATATGTTCCGCTCTGTCATTTAGTCAATTGCATTGATCATTTTCTCATCTCAATGTGGACATTGATGGTGCTATCATACCTCAGTGCACCCTCCCTAACTTTGCATCAGTGCCTGGTTAGAAGGAAAACAATAGGGAATGAATAATGAATGTCATAAGATTGTGATAATAATATAATATAACCTAATAATAATGTTAACTTGAACAAATATAATGTCTTTACGACCATTTGATTACCTATTTATTTTCTAAAAAGTAGGTCTAATTGTGCAGAATATTTTGCTGGTAGGAACAAAGGGCCAATTTGAATATAGATCAATTATATTCTCACCCCTGTGGCTCTCCCTTGTTCCACCAAGCAACATTTCTCCCAGTTAATCTCCTCACCAACTAGGCCTATAAACAATGAAGAATTCAACAGCCATCTCTCCCCATTCTAGAGGGAAAAGGTTGAACATACAGTGGGGCAAAAAAGTATTTAGTCAGCCACCAATTGTGCAAGTTCTCTCACTTAAAAAGATGAGAGGCCTGTAATTTTCATCATAGGTACTTCAACTATGACAGAAAAAAAATGAGGAAAATAAATCCCGAAAATCACATTGTAGGATTTTTAATGAATTTATTTGCAAATTATGGTGGAAAATAAGTATTTGGTCACATACAAACAAGCAAGATTTCTGGCTCTCACAGACCTGTAACTTCTTCTTTAAGAGGCTCTTCTGTCCTCCACTCGTTACCTGTATTAATGGCACCTGTTTGAACTTGTTATCAGTATAAAAGACACCTGTCCACAACCTCAAACAGTCACACTCCAAACTCCACTATGGCCAAGACCAAAGAGCTGTCAAAGGACACCAGAAACAAAATTGTAGACCTGCACCAGGTTGGGAAGACTGAATCTGCAATAGGTAAGCAGCTTGGTTTGAAGAAATCAACTGTGGGAGCAATTATTAGGAAATGGAAGACATACAAGACCACTGATAATCTTCCTCGATCTGGGGCTCCACGCAAGATCTCACCCCGTGGGGTCAAAATGATCACAAGAACGGTGAGCAGAACCACACGGGGGGACCTAGTGAATGACCTGCAGAGAGCTGGGACCAAAGTAACAAAGCCTACCATCAGTAACACACTACGCCGCCAGGGACTCAAATCCTGCAGTGCCAGACGTGTCCCCCTGCTTAAGCCAGTACATGTTCAGGCCCGTCTGAAGTTTGCTAGAGAGCATGTGGATGATCCAGATGAGGATTGGGAGAATGTCATATGGTCAGATGAAACCAAAATAGAACTTTTTGGTAAAAACTCAACTCGTCTTGTTTGGAGGACAAAGAATGCTGAGTTGCATCCAAAGAACACCATACCTACTGTGAAGCATGGGGGTGGAAACATCATGCTTTGGGGCTGTTTTTCTGCAAAGGGACCAGGACGACTGATCCGTGTAAAGGAAAGAATGAATAGGGCCAAGGGCATTGAAGATGAAACGTGGCTGGGTCTTTCAGCATGACAATGATCCCAAACACACCGCCCGGGCAACGAAGGAGTGGCTTCGTAAGAAGCATTTCAAGGTCCTGGAGTGGCCTAGCCAGTCTCCAGATCTCAACCCCATAGAAAATCTTTGGAGGGAGTTGAAAGTCCGTGTTGCCCAGCAACAGCCCCAACACATCACTGCTCTAGAGGAGATCTGCATGGAGGAATGGGCCAAAATACCAGCAACAGTGTGTGAAAACCTTGTGAAGACTTACAGAAAACGTTTGACCTCTGTCATTGCCAACAAAGGGTATATAACAAAGTATTGAGAAACTTTTGTTATTGACCAAATACTTATTTTCCACCATAATTTGCAAATAAATAAATAAAAAATCCTACAATGTGATTTTCTGGATTTCTTTTTCTCATTTTGTCTGTCATAGTTGAAGTGTACCTATGATGAAAATTACAGGCCTCTCTCATCTTTTTAAGTTGGAGAACTTGCACAATTGGTGGCTGACTAAATACTTTTTTGCCCCACTGTACCAACAGCAGTGCTCATGGCTACTTCGTGCTTCAACAATTTGGTAACTATCTGTTTTGGCAACCTAGCAGGAGTGTGTTTTTTGTATTATTTAGTTTCCCAGTCTACTGCTATGCGAGTTAAATGTGAATGAAAGAGATTGGAAATGAGAACATGGAGCAGTTTCAGGGTCACAACAGGAACCCAATTCATATGGCTGGGTGACTTGATCTCACATTCAACCACCACAAAATTAAATGTAGCTTGAATGTCAGCATGACAATATGAACTCACTGTTTGAACATGCAGACTAAATTTAACAAACGCCTGCAGGGCTCATTTACAAATGCTCCTTAATTTCTTCACATATTCAGTGCATCAATATTACAGCAGCAAATCCCCACACAAGAAGTCACCAGAGTCCGGAACTCTGGCAATATAGGTCCTACTCACAACTATGTGTGAAACAGTAATATAATGAATGTTTGTATCCCGTTGTTGTTGCTGTTGTGGAAGCACACTGGGGATCACTCAATGGAGCTTTCCTACTGCTACTTTTAGTGCTTTGTACAAAAAGACAGTTTTGTACTGCGTGAACTTACATGCAGTGTCATGAAATCTCAGTGATTTAATTGCCATTCATCACTTTAATACTGGGGGGAAATATCCAAGAGTGAGATTTACCCCTATGTCCTTCAACATATAGGGGTGTGCAGTACAATAATTTTACCGTTCCTTTTGAAAACCGCCATAAATGACTATTTTTGGTCTTTGCTCTCAATTTCCCGCTGTGGTGCAGATCTCTGAACCCACCAGTAGACTATATGCACGTCTGCTCTCCACCTTTCCAATGGCATTCACTTCCTCTGGCCACCTGGAGAGTATCACTCTGATCATTAACCTCAGTACATCGGCGTACCCCAGAGCTCTGTTCTCAGCCCTCTGTCTTTTCTCACTCAACGCCCACTCAATGGGCCATCTCGCTGGCTTTCCCAGTTTCCTCCTATCACTCCTATGCAGATGATACTTGTGTACTTCTTCAACATGTTTTTTTATTTTTCCGCTCTTTGCTTTTTCCGTCTGTCCTTCTATCATGCTGGTCGCAGACTCCTCTCCTCCTGTTCGTCTCTGCCAACCACCTGAGGGTGACCTCCACCTTCTTGCTGTCCTCTCTCACATTAAACCAAATTTACATCCTCTGAGTAGTTAATCCCGTCCCCTCTACTCAAAGAGTGAATATTGTGTTAATGCATTAAACATCACAAAATAATATCTCCATCCAGAGTTAAAAATGACCTTAAAACCCACTCTACATTTCTCCAGTGTTACACTCTGATATGAAAAACACACAATACAGATTCTTGGATGTCTCTTTACAAGTTCGGACACATTTGAGGTTCTTGAGACACATCTTGACAACATACAGTATATGTTTGTTTTAATGGTCAGAAGCTTCAGAGAAGGATAAACTCAATTCATACAATTTAGACTTGAGACAACATTGAGACAACATCAAGGGCAGGTTTAGCTAGCATGTCTATGGTCTTACACGCCCCTACACTCCCAAGTCACTTCTACAATCCAACCTGAGAGCGATATGAAACCACGCCACTTCCATACACCACTGGCGACTTCCTGCCCAAACCATGCCAGGAACATGGTGAGAAAGGCTTTGGAAGCTCCGTGCATCTGGCAAACTGGGAGCCATGGGATTTCAACACGCATTCCCCTGAAAGGTAATTTATTGGATTTGGGAACAGATGGTGTGAGCCGTTTACCAAGGGGTTGGGAATGAGGTCAATGCATTCTGTTTTCCCTGTCACATAGGAAAAAGTGGAATCGTCAGAGACATAATTAACTCTGGGTACACAGATGTACACTTTTTCATGTCATTCTCAATCTTTCATAAGTTGAGGGTTGTGATCATTTTGCATAATCAGAGTTCTTAAGTAAAGAGTCTTCAAGGAAGCCATAGTTCTTTAGTTGAGAATTTTGAAGATAACAGATCTTCCTCTGTTATATTAACTGTTTGGCTTCATCATATCTCTCATGAGTTGTAATAATTTCACATCATCCTTGTTCTTGAGTAGAGAATCTCAAAGACACTGGATCTTTAGTGTAGCTCGAGTAGGACAATTCTGGCTGAACTTCTCAGAGTCAAATGGAGCAGAAACTACAGGACTGTCCGTTTGTGTCCCATTTTAATGAAGTGACTAAACATTGCCTTGGGCTTGAATGTGAGTAGAACAGTAAGACCCAAGACTATCTCAGTGTGTAAGAGCACTATACTTTGTGGTTGTAGAAACGAGATGAGAGAAGGACTCAAAATGTATTGTGAATTAAAATCCATGAGGGTTATATGGTGAAGGCATTAAATGGCTGATGAGTGTATCATTTATTATTTTGAAAAGGCCTGTTTAATAGAATACATCTTAATAAACTGTAATGTACTGTTTTTAACACCATAATAAGCCTTGAAAAAACATTAACCCATTTCAAAAAGTTAATTGATTCCTATAGTACTTTCTCCATCCAGTAAGACAATGTCACATCACATTTTTCTAATGTCAAAACACTTTTATTGACTTTCTTGTCTCAAGTATCCTTCTTCCCTTCTAACAACACTCTAGTCCTATCCAGACAACAATCTTGAACCCCGGCCCACTCTCTCGCGCTCTATCCGCTCCTATCATATCCTCACCATTGTGTTTTATCTGGTGTTCACACTTTTGTCATAGCCAATGTGGTATTCTCTCTGCATCCTTAACAGACTTCTTTTGACTTATTTTCTTTTCACACCTCTGTTTCCAGCTCCCAGTCTCAGGATCCCACTGGCCGTTTGAATGCCGGCAGACGGGCTGAATTCCCACCGAAACCGAGAGACGCAGGAGATCCAAACCAGTTTCTTCAGTTCTGATTGCCATCACTCCAGCTCCCCTCATCATCCCTCCATCACACATCTCAACACCTCAACACCTCAACCCTTAAATCATCACATTTTCTCCAAACTCTTACACAATTTGCAACCATCAATACCCGTCGAAGGCGCAATCCAATTTGTTCTTTTCTTTCTCATCTCTCCAACCGTCTCCTCCCTCCCCTGTTCCATCCATCCCACCACCTCCTCCACTTCCGTCTCCCCTCTCTCCACTTGTTTTTCACTTTCTCATGATTCCTCCTCATCTTTTACTGCAACAATGACTATTATTCACATTCTTTGGCTACAGAAATTAATCGTTCCTGCACCACTTTGTGCAGTTTGTCAACTGACTCTTGCCTGTCAGAGCTTTAACCCTTGGCCCTCTGCTGGGTTTTTCGGAGTTTATTGTTCCCCCATGTTTTGCCATTCATATTCGGTATTGTGAATTGAAACTATGAAAAAAAACTGCTGATCTGCCACGGATGAATTAGGGAAAACTAGATTTGTTCAAAAGATTTGAAGTAGGTCGGATTTGAAAGTTGTCTAAACGACTTGACCTCATTTGTCCTTCAGATCAAGTTTGTCAGGATGACATGAGAACCCTTACCATGTGAGTACGGGACTCCTGTGGATATCTTAAATGTTATTATTTTTCACAAGCCAGAGTGATGCATGGGACTTTCTCCCCATGTCTAATTACAGTGCATTGTGGGATTTTAGATGGCATCAGAAGTGATGTGTTTTCAACTAAATGGCCCATGAACATTGCGTCCTGACCACATTCCTAAAAGAGAAAAATCTTCACTCTATTTATGTTTTTCTCTTCAAAACCTCCTGTGGGGACTTATTCTAGGTTTGAGGAGAGAAGTAATAGGATTATGATGGTAATGTCAACCTTCTCTCACTAAATTAGTTGATGATGAGTCATGTCCTTATTGGTTTCAGGGTTATATTCTAGCTGGACGTCATGTTTTCAATAATCTATATAATTTGGCATCTTGTCTTTTGACTCCGTGGGGAAACGAATTAAAATGAACATGTGGACAAATGACTGTGAGTATATGAATGTCACTGCAATTCTCATTTTCTAATGGAGTCCATCAACCGCTTTTCAGCGAGGGGATTCATTGGCATATTCTCCATGATGGACAGCCAATCACAACACACTACTCCAGCTCATTGTGATACACTCTGACATTATCAATACGAGATGAGGTAATGTTGAACACTGCTAACACTTGTAATTGCTAAAAGAAACTCTGGATGGTTGACACATGCAATACATAGTAATGAGATAATACTGCAATATGTTTAAAGGAAAGACAGAAGCCGTCTCCACTATGGTGAGCCTTGAGTGCTTATAAACCTCCATTATTAATTAATGCAACCCTAGTTTTGAGAATGCATGTGTCATAACGTGGCCCTTTCTGGGTGTAGATCGTGGCTTCCCCCTCTCTCCTACACCCAGGTTCTGTTATCTCAGGTGGTAAATTTATCTTCCCCTTTTCATGCAGAGAGAGAGAGTGAACAAAATATTTCACGTGGCTGAACTCCTAAATCCCCAAAATGGGAAAAAGAAACTATATGTCCACTTGTGAGAATGTGGGAAGGGTCAGTGGACACTTAAGGGACAGTTATGTTGAGTGTGTTTCACTTGGTGACCTCACGAAGGACAGGAAACACACATTACTATATCTTTGAATGTGTACATTTCTCAATGATGGTGTTGACATCTAATTCTTGTATAAAATGAATGAGTAAGGATGAAACTATTTGTGAAATGATGTAATGTGATGTTAACCTTTAATTTTGAGAGAAGTTTAAGCAGTCAGCGGCCACGCCCCCGTGAGCACAGACATGATCTTGCGTAATGGAACCGCCTTTTCTATTGTTACGAATAAAAACCCCTCCTGAGGAAATCCTCTTCAGACCAGGCATACCTCAGTGTAAGCTGAGGTGGCACAGGTTTGAGTACCAAGACTAGAAAACCATACCATGTGGAGCATTGGCTACACGGCTGGAAATGGTTAAACTGTAAGACTACAGATCCCTACAGAATAAGACCAAATCTTAGATACTAATTACTAGTCTGCAGCTAGAAATTATGTAAACCTGGGCTGCGAATACCAACAACCAGCTAAAACATCTATTCTAAGAACAATGGACGCCTGACGTATCCATTACAATAGATACTATCAGGAGCCACCGATAGACCTACAACCACTCTGATGAACTGACTGTCCAGCAGACGGACTGACGATCCCAACAGAAAAGATCACAACGACATATGGGCGTAAATATATATTGGATTGCAATTATTCCCGAATGAGTGAGCGTTCATGTGCAAAGGATTAGCATTTCAATTAATGTAATTAGCAACTGTATGTAATGATCCTTGTCTTTCCCGCTCCTTTCTCAGTCTACACCCTCTTCCCTTTGTCCACCAAGCCGTCATATCAGTTTAGCCCACTAGGGGATCTTCCCTATCATTGTTAGTAATATCTACTGTTTGTTTGTTATTGCATTTCTGTGAATATTTAGTTAGTAAATAAATTATTAAGCCAATTGGTGTATGGATGATTCATAATTTAGGCTGGGTTCGTGCAGATAACCAACAATTTACAATATTTGGAATGAGACTGAAGTGAGGTAAAGAATAATTCATTAATAGAAGACTAATTGATCAGATATTAAAATATAATCTGAAGATGTTCCGTGGTCCCCCGACATCCTAGTTAATTACATTTACATGATTAGTTTAATCACATCAAATCAATTCTCTGTAATTGTTGTTATAAAATATGTCACCTTTAATGATGCCAAAGACACAACACATGCATAGACACATGCAATGTTTGCTGACGGCTTTACTTAGTAGGACATTGACACACCCATTAAAGCTCAATTAATATGTGTATTTAACTAATTTACATGGTTGGAAAACATTAGCAATTAGCATGACGTGGCAATGAACACCGTAACATGCCTTGTTCCTCATGACGTACACATGCCGCAGTACATTAACGTGGTGTCTAATATTCTAAACTAAAAGTTTATTTATTTCAGCTTTTATTTCTTTCATCACATTCCCAGTGGGTCAGAAGTTTACATACACTGTAGGCCTCCTTGCTTGCACACGCTTTTTCAGTTCAGCCCAAAACTTTTCTATGGGATTGAGGTCAGGGCTTTGTGATGGCCACTCCAATACCTTGACTTTGTTGTCCTTAAGCCATTTTGTCACAACTTTGGAAGTATGCTCGTGGTCATTGTCCATTCAGGCATTTGGAAATTGCTCCCAAGGATGAACCCTACTTGCGGAGGTCTGCAATTTTTTTCTGAGGTCTTAGCTGATTTCTATTTTGATTTTCCCATGTTGTCAAGCAAAGAGGCACTGAGTTTGACAGTAGGCCTTGAAATACATTCACAGGTACACCTCCAATTGACTCAAATTATGTCAGTTGGTCTATCAGAAGCTTCTAAAGCCGAGCTGTGTAAAAGGCACAGTCACCTTAGTGTATGTAAACTTCTGACCCACTGGAATTATGCTACAGTGAATTATAAGTGAAATAATCTGTCTGTAAACAACTGTTGGAAAAATTACTTGTGTCATGCACAAAGTAGATGTCCTAACCGACTTGCCAAAACTATAGTTTATTAACAAGAAATTTGTGGAGTGTTTGAAAAACTAGTTTTAATGACTCCAACCTAAGTGTATGTAACCTTCCGACTTTAACTGTATCTGGAGACAGAGAAGACAGAGCTGTTACATCCAGTCATCAATACACTACAGGTATTTAAGGCATCCTCAGACCTCTGTGCTCTCAGGGGAGGCCACGGTTCAATATCCACCGCATCGATTTTTATTTCAAGCCTTGGCCACAACCTGAAAACATTTAATCTGCTTGATGAAATAATGATTTCCATTTTCCTTAATAACTCCCTCAAGAGGAGACCTCCCAGGACCATGGGCGACCACTGACATGTTGCGGTTTTTACACTGCTAAAATATACAAGTCACAATGGTTGAACTGCAAACCCCACAGCAATGGTAGTCTATACGGATACTTTGCTAGCTCAAATAAGTTCAAATCAAAATGTATTTGTCACATGTGCTGAATACAACAGGTGTAGACCTTAGTGAAATGCTTACTTACAAGCCCCTAACCAACAATGCAGTTAAGAAAAAAAAAGAAAAGTAAGAGAAAAGAATAACAAATAAATAAAGAGCAGCAGTAAATAACAATAGCGGGAATATATACAGGGGGTACCGGTGCAGAGTCAATGTGTGGGGGCACCAGTGTCCAGGTAATTGAGGTAACTATGTACATGTAGGTAGAGTTATTAAAGTGGCTATATACAGATAATAACAGAGAGTAGCAGCAGGGTGTAATGGCCGAGCAGTTGCCATACCAGGCAGTAATGCAACCGGTCAGGATGCTCTCGATGGTGCAGCTGTAAAACCTTTTGAGGATCTGAGGATCCATGGCAAATATTTTCAGTCTCCTGAAGTGGAGTAGGTTTTGTCGTGCCCTCTTCACGACTGTCTTGGTGTGCTTGGACCATGTTAGTTTGTTGGTGTTGGATATGCCAAGGAACTTGAAGCTCCCAACCTGCTCCACTACAGCCCCATTGATGAGAATGGGGAGTGCTCGGTCTTCCTTTTCCTGTAATCCACAATCATCTCCTTTGTCTTGATCACGTTGAGGGAGAGGTTGTTGTCATTGCACCACACGGTCAGGTCTCTGACCTCCTCCTTATAGGCTGTCTCATTGTTGTCTGTGATGACTGTTGTGTCATCAGCAAACTTAATGATGGTGTTGGAGTTGAACAGGGAGTACAGGAGGGGACTGAGCATGCACCCCTGAGGGGCCCCCCTGTTGAGGATCAGCGTGGTGGATGTGTTGTTACCTAACCTTACCACCTGGGGGCGGCCCGTTAGGAAGTCCAGGATCCAGTTGCAGAGGGAGGTGTTTAGTCCCAGGGTCCTTAGCTCAGTGACGAGCTTTGAGGGCACTATGGTGTTGAACGCTGCGCTGTAGTCAATAAATAGCATTCTCACATAGGTGTTATTTTTGTTCAGGTGGTAAAGGGCAGTGTAGAGTGCATTAGAGATTGCATCATCTGTGGTTCCGTTGGTGCGGTATGCAAATTGGAGTGGGTCTAGGGTTTCTGGGATAATGGTGTTGATGTGAGCCATGACCAGCCTTTCAAAGCTACAGGTCGGTTGTCATTTAGGCAGGACACCTTAGTGTTCTTGGGCACAGGGACAATGGTGGTCTACTTGAAACATGTAGGTATTACAGACTCAGACAGGGAGAGGTTGAAAATGTCAGTGAAGACACATGCCAGTTGGTCAGTGCATGCTCGGAATACACGTCCTGGTAATCCGTCTGGCCCAGCAGCCTTGTGAATGTTGACCTGTTTAAAGGTCTTACTCACATCGGCTGTGGAGAGCGTGATCACACAGTCGTCCAGAACAGTTGATTCTCTCGTATGTTTCAGTGTTACTTGCCTTGAAGTGAGCAAATAAGTTATTTAGCTTGTCTGGTAGGCGTGTGTCAATGGGCAGCTCTCGGCTGTGCTTCCCTTTGTAGTCTGTAATAGTTTGCAAGCCCTGCCACAGCCAACGAGCATTGGAGCCGGTGTAGTACGATTTGATCTTATTCCTGTATTGACGCTTTGCCTGTTTGATGGTGCATCAGAGGGCATAGCGGGATTTCCTATATCTTCCCGGTTAGAGTCCCACTCCTTGAAAGCTGCAGCGCTACCCTTTAGCTCAGTGCGAATGTTGCCTGTAATCCATGGCTTCAGGTTGGGGAATGTACGTACAGTCACTGGAGGAACGACGTCATCGATGCACTTATTGATAAAGCCAGTGACTTATGTGGTGTACTCCTAAAGGCCATCGGAAGATATTCTGTATTCCAGTCTGTGCTAGCAAAACAGTCCTGTAGCATAGCATTTGCTTCATCTGACCACTTTGTTATAGGCCGAGTCACTAATGCTTCCTGCTTTAATTGTTTCTTATAAGCAGGAATCAGGTGGATATAATTATGGTCAGATTTGCCAAATGGAGGGCGAGGGAGAGCTTTGTACACATTTCTGTTTGTGTAGTAAAGGTGGTCTAGAGGTGGTCTTTTTTTTACATGCTGATAGAAAGGAGGTAAAACCGGCCACTAGGAGCGCCGCCTCTGGATGAGCGTTTTCCTGTTTGCTTATGGCAGAATACAGCTCATTGAGTGTGGTTTTAGAGCCAGCCTCGGTCTGTGGTGGTATGGAGACAGCTATGAAAATTACAAATGAAAACTCTCTAGGTAGATAAACTGTAGACTATCATGAGATACTCTACCTCAGGAGAGCAAAACCTTGAGGATCCCTTAGATATTGTGCACCAGCTGTTGTTTACATTAATGCATAGGCCCCGGCCCCGTGTCTTACTGCCAGCTGTACGTTCTTAATGTCTTCGTTCAGCCACAACTTGGTGAAACATAATATAGTACCGTTTTTAATGTCACGTTGGTAGGATATACTGTCGTGCTTTCAGTTCATCCCATTTATTTTCCAGCGATTGAACGTTAGCTAGCAGAACGGAAAGCAAGGGCAGATTAGCCACTCGTTGCCTGATCCTCACAAGGCATCCCAATCTCTTTCCCGCGAAAGCTACGTTTCCTATTCCAGCAATTCACGGGGATCTGGGCCTGGTCGGGCATCCATAGTATATCCCTCGCGTCCGACTAATTGAAGAACTCCTCGTCCAACTTGTGGTGAGTATTCCCAGTTCTGATGTCCAGAAGCTATTTTCGGTCATAAGAGTTGGTAGCAGCAACATTATTTACAAAACAAGTTACGAACAATGTGAAAAGAAAAACAAAATAGCATGGTTGGATAAGAGCCGATAAGACGGCAGCCATACCCTCTGGCGCCATCTTTGTACATCATTCAGAAAGACGTGTGAAGAAATTCTAAACATCTGAGCGAGCAGACAGTGCAGTTTGCCCTAGCCTTATAGTATGTGGCTGGCTAGCTGTACAATCTTTTCATCTGATTCGTAGCAAAATGCCAAATGTAATCTTTCCCCAGCTCGTTATGGGGTTTAAGGCGAGCCATCAGAGAGAAGATGGTGTCCGTGAGATAAAACAGCAGGCTGGACTCTGAGATTCTGTAAATCCTCTCTGTCCCCTAATAACTCTCCAACAAGATCAGATATTGAGTTATCCTCATTGTGAATGAGGGAGACCTTCTCTGAAACCAATTATTGAGTATGGCTTGAATAGTGTTTTCTAGGGGAGAGACTCACTCACAAAGCACGCAGACACAGACCCTTTTCAAAAAGTGTAGCAAGGCGAATGTACAGCGATACATTATTTGATTTTACCATGGATAATATCAAACAAGAAAATGCCATAACAAATATCCTTGACAGGAGAAAGCGCTCTTGAGATTGTTCACTGGCATCTCGTTTGATAAAACAAATTATCCAGTGAGAGGAAGAGAATACACTCTTAATAATACAGTGTATCTAATTAAACATTATATTATAATAGTAATAATAATAATCATAATTTGGTGGGTGCTGATATTCGTCCTATTTCACACATGTACAAGTTTGTATTAAAGGGGAATGGAAACACTTTAGCTTGTATTAATACACGTGTGAATTGGAAATGCGTTTTTTGCATATCCCACTATTTTTGAGACATCCTCAGAGACTGGGGTCATGGCCGGGTTCTATTAGTTCAGCATGATATTACCTAATAAAGAACAGGTGCTATAGGAAGGTCAGTATTTTGTCCCGCCTTTCTGAACCTCAACATACAAGAGCAAGGATCTTATAGAAAGCATCATTTTCAAGATCATCCTTGAACAACATGATGTTGTCAATACAACCACCACTTCCATTGTTTTATTTAATGTCAACTTCATACCCTCTCCATTAGGCCTACATCATATAAGACAGAGGGCTTGACTATGGGTACAAACTGAATGCGTACTGGGGACTGAACAGTATGCGGTGCTGAACTGCGTTTGGACTATTTTAGGAAGAGGGAGGAAAATGTGATTTCTCTTTATTTAATGAGTCCCCCACCAGTGATTATCTAATGATGAAGCGCCTGTCTATGTCTCTAGGTTTTAAAATATTTAGATTTACCATTTCGATTTTACCATTCACCTCACACAACTCTAAAGCAGGCTTCTCCGCAGGCTATAGAGGGGGAGGTGATGAAACATGAAAGTCCAGGATAATCACAACTACTTCGTACCGAGTTGAATGGGAGCAGAGACGGCCAATCTGACAGAAACAGAGAGAGAGATACAGAGATGATCTTTCTCTGTAGAGTATAGACCTGCAGCCCAGTTGAGTCGTAGAATTTGACACATCCATTAGTCTAGTCTGACTTTGAATGAGCCAAGTTGACGTAATTCAAAAGAACCTGGTCTGTGCCAAACAAACAATCAACAAAACTCCAGGGGAGCTTATATTTGTATGATCCTTTTAACCACATAGTATTAGGAGGAGGACAGCAAGAGAGCGAAAGAAAGAAGAGTAGGAGAAAACAAAAGAAAAAAAGAAAGATTAGGAGGAGAAAAGACAAAGAATGGAAGAGAGGATGACCCATGTGCAAGCACGAGGGGGATTATATTTTCTTCTTCTATCCTCAGTCTCTGTTGAGTTCTTTAATTGTAGCCCTGTGAGAGCCGTCTTAAAATACTCCCCTGTCAATGTCAAGCTCTACAGTCATCGCAGCGCATAAATTAAATAGAAAATAAAACTGGCAGATATACTATAATATGTAGCAACTGGAAATAACAGGGGGTTAATCAACTCCCTGCCACACCTCCACCACTCCCAATAATAAGGCTACAAACTCTACCTACATGTACATATTACCTCAACTACCTCGACACCGGTGCCCCCGACGTCGACTCTGTACCGGTACCCCCTGTATATAGCCCCGCTATTGTTATTTTACTGCTGCTCTTTAATTATTTATCTCTTACTTTTTGGGGGATATTTTCTTCAAACTGCATTGTAGGTTAAGGGCTTGAAAGTAAGCATTTCACTCTAAGGTCTACACCAGTTGTGTTCGACACGTGACAATTTGATTTGACAAACTTTAGAAGCCAGGGCAAAAGGAACCATCAACCACCTTATATAATCATCAAGTCCTTGATGTAGCGTATCGCCTTAGTGATGAAATCCTGATCCAACGCAGCTCATGTACCACTTGATGTTGGCTTAATGAGGAGCATTGCACATGCTTTAGACAAGAGAAGGGGTTTATAAGGTTACAGATTTTTAAGTGTCATACTAGATGTACTGGATGTGTTGGAATCAAACAGTAAAGACATTTACAACTTAATTAGACGCAGTATCAGGAACAGTAAGACTATACGTCGTCATCATAGACTTTCGCAATGGATTCCATACAGATGTAGAATCTTAATTTGACCAATATTCAGTCACATCAAAATAATACTGCAGAAACAGGATTTGAACGTTAAGCCTATAATGTTTCTTGATCGGTGGTTAGCTAAAACTGTCCAAAAGAATGAAACATGAAATGCTGAATACTGTTAATATAAGTGTGGTTAGTGTGGTTTTTCAATGAATTTATATAAAGCACATCTGCATTTCCTGCAGTGCTGGAAAATTCTCAACAACAAAAGAGATGTCAAATTAAGATCCTAAGTCTGTATGCAGTATATTGAATTATAGTATGATGTTACTGATGCCTACATATTCTTGGACCTCTGATTCTGCTTCCGAACCATGATTAAAGTCTAATAAAATGTAGACCAATTAAAAGCTTTTAAAAAGACAAATGAAGCACAGTTAAACACCTTTCCAAATACTGTGTTTAATTGCTCATTATTCCATTTGAATTAAATTATCGAGCTAATCAGTGTGGGGAATTATTAGAATGCTAGTCCTCTGTGTGCACTTGCACTGCCGAGCATAACGGGAAAAGAAAATGTCCACTGAGGTTACTGACTGAGTAATCCAAATAATGGCTTGCCTCTGAAGCTAAGCAGAGCTGGTCCTGGTCGGTCCTTGGATGGAAAACCAGATGCTGCTGGAAGTGGTGTTGGAAGGCCAGTAGGAGGCACTCTTTCCTCGGGTCTAAGGAGACCCCAATAACCCAGGGCAGTGATTGGTGACTTCTTTTGGATGGGACAATAAACCAGTGTCCTGACTCTAAGGTCATTAAAGATCCCATGGCACTTGTTGTAAGAGTAGGGGTGTTAACGCTGGTGTCCAGGCTAAATTCACAATCTGACCCTCATACCATCATGGCCACCTAATCATCCCCAGCTTCCAATTGGCTTATTCATCCCCCTTCTCTCCCCTGTAACTATTCCCCAGGTCGTTGCTGTATATAAGAATGTGTTCTCAGGCCTGTGTCCAAAATGACTCCCTATGAAGTGCACTACTTTTGACCAGATCCCTTTGGCCCTGGTCAAACAGTGCACTATATAGGGAATACGGGACAATTTTAGAAGCACAAATGGCACCCAGGGTCAACAAGAACAAAGAAAAGAAAACAATCTTGCCACTGAGCCCCAGCTCATAAATACATTGTGATTTTTTTATGAGACGGTTTCCGATTCCAAATAATTTTCTTAGAATCTTATTATACATTCTGTGTATGTGAGCACAGGAAATACGTTGATTCCATTATCACAGCTGGCCAGCCCTTTCAGAAGAGATATTCCTCAAGTGTGTCCTCAAGTACATTAGTCAATAAGTGCAAATCGCAGTGGGGCCCTAAGGGAAGGGGAGTCAATATGTCAGGGAGGGTCACGGATTCAGTTGCAGGTAAGAGTGTTTTATTTTGCTCTCAAAAGGTTCAAGATAAAATATAACAGGAACCCAAAAAAAGAGAAAGTCCAAAAAATATCCACTGGGTCAGGAGAGCACTTCTCAAAAAGAAACCAAATACAGCATCACCAGATGCAGTGTCCGAGTCACACTGATGGTTTGGGGTAGTACATCCAAGTCCCAACAGGAAAGAACGCCTGGGCAGACAGTCGAAAATAAACCAGGCCTGGCAGGACAAGAGGGAGAGAATAGAAGTAGAACAAAAAGCAAAAGCACACGAAGGGTTAGAAGGAGCAAGACAGGGCAAGGCTAACCAGGTCACGAGAAAGGCTTCACACACAACAACGGTCTGACAAAAGACTGAACACAAAAGGATCTAAAATAGGGGAGATAATGAGGAATAAATTGACAACAGGTGTGAAGTGAACAAGGATAGATAAGGATAACGAGTGGGAGAAGAGACGCCACAATAGCAGCAGAGCTGTCAAAACAAAGCACATGTGCTCAAAAGACAACAACACACAGAGAAAAGACAAAAACACAGCAGATCAGACCGAAGTCATGACACAATAACTAACAATGTGGGAGTCCACAGGAGATCTGCATGAAGACAACACTAACACGCTACCGGAGCTAACCGCTAGCCAGATTGTCACAGCAACAGTCTAAATTTGGCTCTGTATATTATAGGTCTCTTTTGTCAACTTGAATGTAGCCTATATAGAGCCTTTCAGAAGCCAACATGCAGCAATAAACATAGTTTTTTCCAGATCTGAAAGAAAGTGGTGTTTCTGCAAAGTATCCATAATAAACTCAGCAAAAAAAGAAGCGTTCCTTTTTAAAGACCCTGTCTTTCAAGGAAAATTGTCAGATCTTCATTGTAAAGGGTTTAAACACTGTTTCCCATGGTTCAATGAACCATAAACAATTAATGAACATACACCTGTGGAACGGTCGCTAAGATACTAACAGCTTACAGATGGTAGGCAATTAAGGTCACAGTTATGAAAACTTAAGACACTAAAGAGGCCTTTCTACTGACTCAGAGTCCCTGCCTAGGGTCCCTGCTCATCTGCGTGAACGTGCCTTAGGCATGCTGCAAGGAGGCATGAGAACTGCAGACGTGGCCAGGGCAATAAATTGCAATGTCCGTACTGTGAGACGCCTAAGCGCTACAGTGAGACAGGATGGCCAGCTGATCATCCTCACAGTGGCAGACCACGTGTAACACCTACACAAGATCGGTACATCCGAACATCACACCTGCGGAACAAGTACAGGATGTCAACAACAACTGCCCAAGTTAAACCAGGAACGCACAATCCCTTCAGGAGTGCTCAGACTGTCCGCAATAGGCTGAGAGAGGCTGGACTGAGGGCTTGTAGGCATGTTGTAAGGCAGGTACTCACCAAACATCACCGGCAACAACATCGCCTATGGGCACAAACCCATCGTCACTGGACCAGACAGGACTGGCAAAAAGTGTCGTGTTTTTTTCTCACTATGGGTGATGGTCGGATTCGCGTTTATCGCTAAAGGAATGAGCGTTACACCGAGGCCTGTAGTCTGGAGCGGGATCGATTTGGAGGTGGAGGGTCCGTCATGGTCTGGGGCGGTGTGTCACAGCATCATCGGACTGAGCTTGTTGTCATTGCAGGCAATCTCAACACTGTGCGTTACAAGGAAGACATCCTCCTCCCTCATGTGGTACCCTTCCTGCAGACTCATCCTGACATGACCCTCCAGCATGACAATGCCACCAGCCATACCGCTTGTTCTGTGCTTGACTTCCTGCAAGACAGGAATGTCAGTGTTCTGCCATGGCCAGCGAAGAGCCCGGATTTCAATCCCATTGAGCACGTCTGGGACCTGTTGGATCGGAGGGTAAGGGCTAGGGCCATTCCTCCCAAAAATGTCTGGGAACTTGCAGGTGCCTTGGTGGAAGAGTGGGGTAACATCTTATAGCAAGAACTGGCAAATCTGGTGCAGTCAATGAGGAGGAGATGCACTGCAGTACTTAATGCAGTTGGTGGCCACACCAGATACTGACTGTTACTTTTGATTTTGACCCCCTTTGTTCAGGGACACATTATTCCATTTTTGTTAGTCACATGTCTGTGGAACTTGTTCAGTTTATGTCTCAGTTATTGAATCTTGTTATATTCATACAAATAGTTACACATGTTAAGTTTGCTGAAAATAAACACAGCTGACAGTGAGAGTTTGTGCTGAGTTTACATACTCTAGTCTTTCAATGTATGGAAATGCATCGAAGTTTTCAAAATTTGCAGCATTTCACAGTAAGGTCTACACCTGTTATATTTGGCAATTGTGACAAATAAAATTGGAAAATAATTGAAAAGAGATAGCAAGCCTGCCAGTTTCACTCTGTATGGTTAATTGCTGAACCACAAAGTGAAACTGAGTGGATCTGCCCCAGAATGGAGGCCCACTATGCCAGACAGCTGTTGTTTACCAATATGCGGCAGGTAGCCTAGTGGTTAGAGTGTTGGACTAGTATCTGAAAGTTCGCAAGTTCAAATCCCTGAGCTGACAAGGTACACATCTGTCGTTCTGCCCCTGAACAGGCAGTTAACCTACTGTTCCTAGGCCATCATTGGAAATAAGAATTTGTTCTTAACTGACTTGCCTGGTAAAATAAAAAAAACTGAGAGCAAAGCACTGCCAACAGACAGATCCTGGAAAACTTGTTGGACTAGGTTCCTGGGCCCGTATAAACAAAGCATCTCAGAGTACGAGTACTGATGATTAAGGGGGGGGGCTGATCCTAGATCATCATACGTTTTCCATCTCTACCATCAATACCCCATACAGTATCCACCATCAATAACCCATAGAGTATCGACCATCAATACCCCATACAGTCTCCAACATCAATAACCCATACAGTATTTACCATCAATAGCCAATACAGTATCGACCATCAATATCCCATACAGTATCTATCCACCATCAATACCCGATACAGTATGTACAATCAATTTACCATACAGTATCCACCATCAATACCCTATACAGTATCCACCATCAATAAAATGTCGCCGGAAGAAATGCCAGCAGTTTTACTTTAATGCAGGGGGAAACTTAAATCAGTTCTACCAAATTTCTATCAACATGTTAAATGTGCAACCAGAGGGAAAAACATTCTAGATCACCTGTACTCCACACACAGAGACGCGTACAAAGTTCTCCCTCGCCCTCCATTTGGTAAATCCGACCACAACTCTATCCTCCTGATTCCTGCTTACAAGCAAAAATGAAAGCAGGAAGCACCAGTGACTCGGGGTATAAAAAAAAATGGTCAGATGAAGAAGATGCTAAACTACAGGACTGTTTTGCTATTACAGACTGGAACATGTTCCGGGATTCTTCCGATGGCAACGAGGAGTACACCACATCAGTCATTGGCTTTATCAATAAGTGCATCAAGGACGTCATCCCCACAGTGACTGTACATACATACCCCAACCAGAAGCCATGGATTACAGGCAACATTCGCACTGAGCGAAAGGGTAGAGCTGCCACTTTCAAGGTGCTGGACTCTAACCCGGAAGCTTATAAGAAACCCTGCTATGCCCTGCGACGAACCAATATGTAAATGAGTCCACTTACCACACACACACACACACACAGGGCTAAGATTGAGTGACACAAGCCTACCAGACGAGCTAAATCACTTCTATGCTTGCTTTGAGGCAAGCAACACTGAGGCATGCATGAGAGCATCAGCTGTTCCAGACGACTGATCACGCTCTCTGTAGCCGACGTGAGTAAGACCTTTTAACAGGTCAACATTCACAAGGCTGCGGAGCCAGACGGATTACCAGGACGTGTGCTCCGGGCATGTGCTGACCAACTGGCAGGTGTCTTCACTGACATTTTCAACATGTCCCTGATTGAGTCTGTAATACCAACATGTTTCAAGCAGACCACAATAGTCCCTGTGCCCAAGAACACGAAGGCAACCTGTCTAAATGACTACAGACCCGTAGCAAGTGCTTCGAAAGGCTGGTAAGGGCTCACATCAACACCATTATCCCAAAAACCCTAGACCCACTCCAATTTGCATACCACCCAAACAGATCCGCAGATGATGCAATCTCTATTGCACTCCACACTGCCCTTTCCCACCTGGACAAAAGGAACACCTATGTGAGAATGCTATTCATTGACTACAGCTCAGCGTTCAACACCATAGTACCCTACACCTCCCTCTGCAACTGGATCCTGGACTTCCTGACGGGCTGCCCCCAGGTGGTGAGGGTAGGTAGCAACACATCTGCCACGCTGATCCTCAACACTGGAGCCCCCAAGGCAAGTCCCCTCCTGTACTCCCTGTTCACCCATGACTACATGGCCACGCACACCATCATTAAGTTTGCAGACGACACAGTGGTAGGCCTGATCACAGACAATGACGAGACTGCCTATAGGGAAGTCCGAGACCAGAATAACAACCTATCCCTCAACGTAACCAAGACTAAGGAGATGATTGTGGACAACAGGAAAAGGAGGACCGAGCACGCCCCCATTCTCATTGACGGGTCTGTAGTGGAGCAGGTTGAGGGCTTCAAGTTCCTCCTCAGGTTGAGGGCTTCAAGTTCCTTCCACCAACAAACTAGAATGGTCCAAACACACCAAGACAGTCATGAAGAGGGCGCAACAAAGCCTTTTCCCCCTCAGGAAACTAAGAAGATTTGGCATGGGTCCTCAGATCCTCAAAAGTTTCTACAGCTGCAACATCGAGAGCATTCTGACTGGTTGCATCACTGCCTGGTACGGCAATTGCTCGGCCTCCGACCACAAGGCACTACAGAGGGTAGTGCGTACAGCCCAGTACATCACTGGGGCTAAGCTGCCTGCCATCCAGGACCTCTATACCAGGCGGTGTCAGAGGAAGGCCCTAAAAATTGTCAAAGACCCCAGCCACCCCAGTCATAGACTTCTCTCTACTACCGCATGGCAAGCGGTACCGGAGAACCAAGTCTAGGACAAAAAGGCTTCTCAACAGTTTTTACACCCAAGCCATAAGACTCCTGAACAGGTAATCAGGTGGCTACCCAGACTATTTGCATTGTGTGACCCCCAGCCCCTCTTTTACGCTGCTGCTGCTCTCTGTTTGTCATATATGCATAGTCACTTTAACTATACATTCATGTACATGCTGTCCTCAATTGGCCCGACCAACCAGTGCTATTTTTCGCTACTGTCTTTTTACTGTTATTTTTATTTCTTTACTTACCTATTGTTCATCAAATACTTTTTTGCACTGTTGGTTAGAACCTGTAAGTAAGCATTTCGCTGTAAGGTCTACACCTGTTGTATTTGGTGCACGTGACAAATGAACTGATTTGATACCTCATGCAGTGTCCACCATCAATACCCCATACAGTATCCACCATCAACACCCCAGACACTTTCACTTCATAAAAGCACAATAAACAACCATTCCAACAGTTAAATATAATATATATATCAGGTAAAAAAATCTTTCATTACTATTTCAGGCTTCCTGCTACAAATAATGAAGAGATGATATATTTATTTAAATTAAATATTTATTTCCCAGTCATTAGGATTCTGCCCCCAAGGGCCGACATCCTCCTGCTGTTGCCTGCATTCCCCGGGGAGCGTTCATTTTGTTTGGTCTAGATAACAAAGAGATAAAAATGTAAAGCTGCCAAACTGGCCTAAAAGCCTGCATAAAGTTTCTATTGCTGGGGTTTGTGTCTGTAAACATGGGGAATGAATGCTTGAGGAAAGTTGTTTATAGGTTTAATTTAATGACAGGGATTAGAAAAGAAAAAGCCCCAGGCTAAAGCATTGTTCTATGTATTAAGAGGTTGGTGATTGTTGGCTATTGTTTCAAAGGAACAATGGTATAATGTTAAAAAGCATTTGGGGTGTAATTTTGCTTCACAAGCTGTTATGTTGTGCTGAGCATGAGTAATGACAGTGAACATTGTTCATGAAGCATAGTACTAGTAAGAAATATATACACTGCTCAAAAAAATAAAGGGAACACTAAAATAACACATCATAGATCTGAATGAATGAAATAATCTTATTAAATACTTTTTTCTTTACATAGTTGAATGTGCTGAAAACAAAATCACACAAAAATGATCAATGGAAATCAAATTTATCAACCCATGGAGGTCTGGATTTGGAGTCACACTCAAAATTAAAGTGGAAAACCACACTACAGGCTGATCCAACTTTGATGTAATGTCCTTAAAACAAGTCAAAATGAGGCTCAGTAGTGTGTGTGGCCTCCACGTGCCTGAATGACCTCCCTACAACGCCTGGGCATGCTCCTGATGAGGTGGCGGATGGTCTCTAAGGGATCTCCTCCCAGACCTGGACTAAAGCATCCGCCAACTCCTGGACAGTCTGTGGTGCAACGTGGCGTTGGTGGATGGAGCGAGACATGATGTCCCAGATGTGCTCAATTGGATTCAGGTCTGGGGAACGCAGGCGGGCCAGTCCTTAGCATCAATGCCTTCCTCTTGCAGGAACTGCTGACACACTCCAGCCACATGAGGTCTAGCATTGTCTTGCATTAGGAGGAACCCAGGGCCAACCGCACCAGCATATGGTCTCACAAGGGGTCTGAGGATCTCATCTCGGTACCTAATGGCAGTCAGGCTACCTCTGGCGAGCACATGGAGGGCTGTGCGGCCCCCAAAGAAATGCCACCCCACACCATGACTGACCCACCGCCAAACCGGTCATGCTGGAGGATGTTGCAGGCAGCAGAACGTTCTCCACGCCGTCTCCAGACTCTGTCACGTCTGTCACGTGCTCAGTGTGAACCTGCTTTCATCTGTGAAGAGCACAGGGCGCCAGTGGCGAATTTGCCAATCTTGGTGTTCTCTGGCAAATGCCAAACGTCCTGCACGGTGTTGGGCTGTAAGCACAACCCCCACCTGTGGACGTTGGGCCCTCATACCACCCTCATGGAGTCTGTTTCTGACCGTTTGAGCAGACACATGCACATTTGTGGCCTGCTGGAGGTCATTTTGCAGGGCTCTGGCAGTGCTCCTCCTTGCACAAAGGCGGAGGTAGTGGTCCTGCTGCTGGGTTGTTGCCCTCCTCGGCCTCCTCCACGTCTCCTGATGTACTGGCCTGTCTCCTGGTAGCGCCTCCATGCTCTGGACACTACGCTTACAGACACAGCAAACCTTCTTGCCACAGCTCGCATTGATGTGCCATCCTGGATGAGCTGCACTACCTGAGCCATTTGTGTGGGTTGTAGACTCCGTCTCATGCTACCACTAGAGTGAAAGCACCGCCAGCATTCAAAAGTGACCAAAACATCAGCCAGGAAGCATAGGAACTGAGAAGTGGTCTGTGGTCACCACCTTCAGAACCACTCCTTTATTGGGGGTGTCTTGCTAATTGCCTATAATTTCCACCTGTTGTCTATTCCATTTGCACAACAGCATGTGAAATTTATTGTCAATCAGTGTTGCTTCCTAAGTGGACAGTTTGATTTCACAGAAGTGTGATTGACTTGGAGTTACATTGTGTTGTTTGTGTTCCCTTTATTTTTTTGAGCAGTGTATATTGTGTGTGTGCGTGTGTTTATTTATTAACAAAACATGACCAGATGGTCATTACAATAATTATTGACATATCATTAATGTAGCATTGGGCAAGTCCATTTATATTCCCTTGCCCAACACCCATATGCATTTACATCATAAGCCTTGCCCTAAAGTTGATATTACCAGTTAGAAGATCACAGGCCTTTAAGTTAGGCTTTTCACATCACAGCATCAACCAATTCAAACTGCCAACTAAAACACATGAATCAGCCCACTGATTTAGAAAGAGGTGAACTTTTCACACTGACTGCATCCCAAATGGCACCCTATTCCATAGTGAACTACTTTTGACCAGAACCCTATGAGCCCTGGTGAAAAATAGTGTACTATAAAGGGAATACGATGCCATTTGGGATGCAGCCTGTGTGTACACCGTGCTGCCTGCGAGCCATGGCTGAACAGCTAAGGAAGTGAAAACAGGGCACTGGTGAGAGAGGGAAGGCTACAATCTGAATCTAACGTAGAGTAATACCACAGTGGTTCAAATGACAAATATGCAACGTCGGTGGTTTAAACTGCATTCGTGTCTGCCAGGTGTTTTGAACAAATGTAATCATCCTTCCATGTATGATTACAATGCCATGGTGTACTATCTAGATCAATGTTGTCCCATTCTGGCCATGGGGACAGACTATTATTTCAGCACTGCACTATCACCTGATTCAACTTTACAAGGGTGATTAGATGATTAGTGCAATCAAGTGTGTTAGTGCTAGGATGGAACAAAACCCTGCCCATGCTGTCGGTCCCCAGGGCCAGGATTACATAACACTGATCAAGACAGAGTGAAACGCTTACAGAATGTAAGTGGACCAGTACAGTTTACAACAGAAGTGAAAAGCCACATTGCCAATGCTGTAACTGTACTGTAGGCAGCAGGAGTAGGTACTGTACATGAAAAGAGATGAGAGGAGCCTGATTGTGCATCAGTGTTCTCTTTGACCGCTGGAAGACCTTTAGCTAGCTAGCCTAGGGGGTAGAGGAACTATCAGCTACAACCTCCCTTGATACTTCCCACAGGACTCTCCTACTCCCTCCCTCTCTCCTTCATAAATACAGTTTAAGAAGTTCTGAGTGCCAACAGTCATGTACTGCTATGGCATCAAAGAGAGAACATCGCTGGATCGGCTGTATCGCCACACTGCCAGTTTTTCCCCACGTTGGCTTGATAACATGAAACTGTAGCATGATACCATCAGCTATGGCCCAAAACTTGATAATCTAGGCCTATACTCAGAATAGATAGAGTTAGAGTGGATATCATGCAGTACTCTATAAATTCAACATCAATATTATAAAGGCACCACATAGACATACCACAGCCAGGGGTGGATTGAACATCTGGCAATTCCGGCAAATGCCAGATGGGTTGGACAAATTTTTTGTTGGGGAGGCTGGTGGAAATTGACACACACAAAAAAGAATGTCATAAAAAACCTGCTCCGACTCTGTCATCATATCCTTTGTTTGGCCGCCTTTTCCAGTTCTCTGCTGAAAATGACTGGAACGAATTGCAAAAATCACTGAAGCTGGAGACTTATATCTCCCTCACTAACTTTAAGCATCAGCTGTCATAGCAGCTTACCTGTCACGATCTTCTTCAGGGACGGACCAAGATGCAGCGAGGTATCCAGTTCTGTCATGATCTTTTTAAGGGACGGACCAAGATGCAGCGAGGTATCCAGTATTCATACTTTATTTACACGTAACGTAACTGGCAAAACAATACACAAATAAAGATTTTTAACTCCGGTGTGGCTAAACAGGCACACACCACTAAACATACTAGAATAACAATGACCCACAAAACCCCAGTGAAAAACACAAACATATATATGGTTCCCAATTAGAGGTAACGACAATCAGCTGCCTCTAATTGGGAACCATTAACCCAACATAGAAATATATAAACTAAAACAAAAACCCTCCTAAACAAAACACAAACTAAACACGCCAGCCTGCTAACTCAGGCCTGGACGTGACATTATCGATCACTGTACCTGAACACAGCCAATCTGTAAATAGCACACCCAACTACCTCATCCCCATATTGTTATTTATCTTTTTGCTCTTATACACCCCAGTATCTCTACTTGCACATCATCATCTGCACATCTATCACTCCAGTGTTAATGCTAACTGTAATTATTTAGCCTCTATGGCCTATGTATTGCCTTACCTCCCAAATCGTCTACATTTGCAAACACTGTACATTTGTTAGAGACAAAGTAGAGTCACAATTCAACGGTTCAGACATGAGAGGAATGTGGCAGAGTCTACAGTCAATCACGGACTACAAAAAGAAAACCAGCCCCGTTGCGGACCACGATGTCCTTCTCCCAGACAAACTAAACAACTTCTTTGCTCGCTTTGAGGACAATATAGTGCCACCGAACGGGCCCGCTACCAAAACCTGGGGGCTCACCTTCACCGCAGCCAACGTGAGTAAAACATTTAAGCGTGTTAACCCTCGCAAGGCTGCCGGCCCAGATGGCATCCCTGGCCGTGTCCTCAGAGCATGCGCAGACCAGCTGGCTGGTGTGTTTACGGACATATTTAATCAATCCTTATCCCAATCTGCTGTTCCCACATGCTTCAAGAGGGCCACCATTGTTCCTGATCCCAAGAAAGCTAAGGTAACTGAGCTAAATGACTATCGCCCCCGTAGCACTCACTTCCGTCATCATGAAGTGCTTTGAGAGACTAGTCAAGGATCATATCATCTCCATCCTACCAGACACCCTAGACCCACTCCAATTTGCTTACCGTCCCAAAAGGTCCACAGACGACGCAATCGCAATCACACTGCACACTGCCCTAATCCATCTGGACAAGAGGAACACCTATGTAAGAATGCTGTTCATCGACTACAGCTCTCTCCAAACTCACCATTAAGCTCGAGACCCAAGGTCTCGACCCAGCCCTGTGTAACTGTGTCCTGGACTTCCTGATGGGATGGCCCCAGGTGGTGAGGGTAGGAAACAACATCTCCACCCCGCTGATCCTCAACACTGGGGCCCCACAAGGGGTGCGTTCTCAGCCCCCTCCTGTACTCCCTGTTCACCCCATGACTGCGTTGCCAAGCACGGCTCCAACTCAATCATCATGTTTGCTGACGACACTACAGTGGTAGGCTTGATTACCAACAACAACGAGACGGCCTAGAGGGAGGAGGTGAGGGCCCTCGGAGTGTGGTGTCAGGAAAATAACCTCTCACTCAACAACAACAAAACTAAGGAGATGATCGTGAACTTTAGGAAACAGCAGAGGGAGCACACCCCTATCGTGACAGTAGTGGAGAAGGTGGAAAGTTTTAAGTTCCTCGGCGCGTACACATCACAGACAAACTGAAATGGTCCACCCACATCGACAATGTGGTGAAGAAGGCGCTACAGTGCCTCTTTAAGCTCAGGAGGCTGAAGAAATTTGGCATGTCACCAAAAACACTCACAAACTTCTACAGATGCCCAACCGAGAGAATCCTGTCGGGCTGTATCACCGGAAACTGCTCCGCCCACAACCGTAAGGCTCTTTAGAGGGTAGTGAGGACTGCACAACGCATCACCGGGGGTAAACTACCTGCCCTCCAGGACACCTACTCCACCCGATGTCACAGGAAGGCCAAAAAAAGATCATCAAGGACAACAACCACCCGAGCCACTGCCTGTTCACCCCGCTATCATCCAGAAGGCGAGGTCAGTACAGGTGCATCAAAGCTGGGACCGAGAGACTGAAAAACAGCTTCTATCTCAAGACCATGAGACTGTTAAACAGCCACAACTAACATTGAGTGGCTGCTGCCAACATACTGACTTAAATCTCTAGCCACTTTAAATAATAGAAAATTGGATGTAACAAATGTATCACTAGCCACTTCAAACAATTTTGTATATAATGTTTACATATCCGACATTACTCATATCAAATGTATACACTGTACTCTATACCATCTACTGAATCTTGCCAATGCCGTTCGGCCATCGAGTCAAATCTCTAGCCAATTTAATAATTAAAAAGTGGATGTAATAAATGTATCACTAGCCACTTTAAACGATGCTATTTATATAATGTTTACATATCCTACACTACTCATCTCACATGTATATACTGTACTATATACCATCTACTGCATCTTGCCGGTCAGCCATCGCTCATCCATATATTTATATGTACATACTCATATTCAATCCTCTACACTTGTGTGTATAAGGTAGTTGTTGTGAAATTGTTAGATTACTTGTTAGATACTACTGCATGGTCGGAACTAGAAGCACAAGCATTTCGCTACACTCGCATTAACATCTGCTAACCATGTGTATGTGACAAATACAATTTGATTTGATTTGTATTTGATTTGACATAGATTTTTCTATTGTGTTATTGACTGTACGTTTGTTTATATGTAACTCTGTGTTGTTGTTTTTGTCGCACTGCTTTGCTTTATCTTGGCCAGGTCGCAGTTGTAAATAAGAACTTGTTCTCAACTGGCCTACCTGGTTAAATAAAGGTGAAATAAACATAAATAAATAAATAAATCAGTTAAACAGACAAGATCATGGATCTTAAAATGGAAAGGGTGCCTATAAAGTTGGCAGCGCAAGCAGTGAGTTGGCAGCGCAAGCAGTGATGTAGGCTGGTGTGAATAAAATGCCAGGGATGAATTATTGTCCCAGTTCACCCCTGACTACAGCACACCATTATGTAAATCAAGCAGGTATTACTGCATGATTAAAAACCGTGCTGACACTTAAGTCACCGGTAACCCCAATATATCAATCACTGACCTTGATCTAAAAATGTGGAATTATAACTCCAAAATAATGAACATGCACTAATTAACTGCAAGGTACCTTTATGCAAAAGCAGGAGTTTTATAGAATTTGAAGACGTATCAAATTTACCAGCGAAAACATGAAGGTCCTCGTTAATTACAATGCTATATTAATAGCCATTGTTTGGCTTCCTTCCCTTTCCCCACTTAGAAAAAGAGAGGGAGAGCGGAAAAAAGAGTGAAGGAGAGAAAGTTAAAAAGTGAGAAAGAGAGAGGGGGACAGAGAATGGAGAGAAAGAGTGGAGAAAAAGAGGGAGAACAGAAGATAAAGTGAAAGACATCAGAGGGGAGAGATGGAGGGATGATCAGAAGAGCGGAGAAGAGGAGAGAGGTTTACTCTGTACGATGGTGGTTAATTACCAGGACAGTTTAAAAAAATCTTCCCTCCTCCCCTTCATGCCCCGAGCCAGTATCATACGCCACTACAGCCTTCCGGGGCGGAGACAGACTGTACACCTCAATTACCTCGTACCCCTGCACATCAGCTCGGTACTGGCACCCCGTGGACTGTATATAAGCAAGTAATCGTTACTCATTGTGTATTTATTGCTCGTGTTATGATTTTTCTATTATTTCAACTACCAAAGATTATCTGCATTGTTGTCAAAGGGTTGTAAGTAAGCATTTCACTGTTAATCTACATATCAGAATTGGGCTGCCATTGGGAAGCTTTTCCAATGTGACCTGACTTTCTCTCTCTCCATTCTCTGTCCCCATCTCTCTCTCTCTCGAAGTCCAGAAATCCAGTTTTGTTATTTGTTTACAACATGGAAACTGATTAAATAGAGAAAAAGGATTCACACTCGGGTAGGCAAAACTGTGGAAAACTGGTTGAACGAACGTAATAATGACGGTTGTAATGATATAGTCTCAACCAGTTTTGCCCGCTGGGAAGGATGAACAGAAATAAAGCAGTTTATTCAATTTTCGACATGGATAAGCCTATTTCATACTAGAAACTTCATTGGAACTTAAGTTTTAGGACCCATGGACGATGCATTTTGGGGGATTAGACTGCAAAGCCTCCTCCATCTTGGCTCCCTAAAGTAATCTCAGCAAAAAAAGAAACGTCCTCTCACTGTAAACTGCGTTTATTTTCAGCAAACTTGACATGTGTAATTATTTGTATGAACATAACAAGATTCAACAACTGAGACATACACTGAACAAGTTCCACAGACATAATAATTTGTCCCTGAACACATTAGGGGGGGTCAAAATCAAAAGTAACAGTCAGTATCTGGTGTGGCCACAAGCTGCATTAAGTACTGCAGTGCATCTCATCCTCATGGACTACCCCAGAATTGCCAGTTCTTGCTGTGAGATGTTACCCCACTCTTCCACCAAGGCACCTGCAAGTTCCCAAACATTTCTGGGGGGAATGGCCCAAGCCCGCACCCTCCGATCCAACAGGTCACAAACGTGCTCAATGGGATTGAGATCTGGGCTCTTTGCTGGCCATGACAGAACACTGACATTGTCATGCAGGAAATCACACACAGAACGAGCAGTATGGCTGGTGGCATTGTCATGCTGGAGGGTCATGTCAGGATGAGCCTGCAGGAAGGGTACAACATGAGGGAGGAGGATGTTTTCCCTGTAACGCACAGCTTTGAGATTGCCTGCAATGACCACAGGCTCAGTCCGATGATGCTGTAACACACCGCCCCAGACCATGACGGACCCTCCACCTCCAAATCGATCCCGCTCCAGAGTACAGGCCTCGGTGTAATGCTCATTCCTTCAACAATAAACACGAATCCGACCATTACCCCTGGTGAGACAAAACCGCGACTCGTCAGTGAAGAGCACGTTTTGCCATTCCTGTCTGGTCCAGCGACAGTGGGTTTGTGCCCATAGGCGACGTTGTTGCCAGTGATGTCTGGTGAGGACCTGCCTTACAACAGGCCTACAAGCCCTCAGTCCAGCCTCTCTCAGCCTATTGCGGACAGTCTGAGCACTGATAAAGGGATTGTGCGTTCCTGGTGTAACTCGGGCAGTTGTTGTTGCCGTCCTGTACCTGTCCCGCAGGTGTGATGTTCGGATGTATCGATCCTGTGCAGGTGTTGTTACACGTGGTCTGCCACTGCGAGGATGATCAGCTGTCGGTCCTGTCTCCCTGTAGCGCTGTCTTAGGCATCTCACAATACAGCAATTTATTGCCCTGGCCACATCTGCAGTCCTCATGCCTCCTTGCAGAATGCCTAAGGCCCGTTCACACAGATGAGCAGGGACCCTGGGCATCTTTCTTTTGGTGTTTTTCAGAATCAGTAGAAAGGCCTTTTTAGTGTCCTAAGTTTTTGTAACTGTGACCTTAATTGCCTACCGTCTGTAAGCTGTTAGTGTCTTAACGACCGTTCCACAGGTGCATGTTCACCCTTTACAAAGAAGATCTGTGAAGTTATTTGGATTTTTACGAATTATCTTTGAAAGACAAGGTCTTGAAAAAGGGCCGTTCCTTTTTTTGCTGAGTTTAGTATTATAATTGATCAGCATTCATCTCTCATCCCAATAGTGGATTTATGATGACATAGCTGCAAGAGGCCTGAAGAGAAATGACCAGAGATTAATGACTTGTTGAACTATGGGAGGCTTCCAACACAGACTTTGTGATACATGCAGTGTTTGTTCCGCATGTATGGATATTGTTAGACATGAACCGAAACAAGAACCTGAGGTGGAATTTTGTCAAGCAGGTCGGTCTCTCTCCCTCTCGTTCCTTCTCTCTCTCTCTCTGGCCCAATTTTCACGCATATTGCATATTTCACAATGTGAGCCAAATTCATAAATTGAATTGCCTATATTCCGATTGCTTCGAGGCTGTTGATAATATCAGATGACATTGTCGTTGATTGTGAGGTAAAGCGAGCCAAACGGTAGGACAAGCTTGACAGGCAAACGCGAAGCAGTGATTGGCCAGCAGAAGCCTCAGGCAAGGTGCTGAATACATTGGCTGTAGTATTTCATTTGTAGTTATACATGTCCTTGTTTTGAAATAGCTAATTTACCAATGATCCCGTGGGAGAAAATGGCCACCAGTCTGTCACATGAAAATAACTTCAATTTGGCTCAACAGATATGTCATTTCTCCGATGAGGGTGAAAAGTCACGTTTCCTTGAGTGTAGCCAACGGCTTTCTGGCGAAGGAGGAAGGAGGAAGATATCTATCAGTTTATCGTTAATGTGAAAATAGACATCGTACTTAAGGTCATTCCAATGAACAAGACAGACACTCTTGATGTCTAACGCAGAGATGGAAGTACACTTGTAGGAGAGAAGGAAGGAGAGAAAGAAATTAATAGGAGCAAAGAAAATGAGAGAAAATTATAGAATGAGTGAAGAAAAGGATAGA